>CP136056.1:280704788-280709788 GCA_032464435.1 Aegilops umbellulata | reverse complement strand
AATGTTCCAATATCTTCTTGTCATCCGTATTCGGTGGAGTAGGGGAACGAACTCGTGAAGGAAATGATCTTTATATGGAAATGAAAGAATCCGGAGTAATTAATGAAAAAAATATTGAGGAATCAAAGGTAGCTCTAGTCTATGGCCAAATGAATGAACCACCGGGAGCTCGTATGAGAGTTGGTTTAACTGCCCTAACTATGGCGGAATATTTCCGAGATGTTAATAAGCAAGACGTGCTTTTATTTATCGATAATATCTTTCGTTTTGTTCAAGCAGGATCAGAGGTATCCGCTTTATTAGGGAGAATGCCCTCCGCAGTGGGTTATCAACCTACTCTTTGTACAGAAATGGGTTCTTTGCAAGAAAGAATTGCTTCTACTAAAAAGGGATCTATAACTTCGATTCAAGCAGTTTATGTACCTGCAGACGATTTGACCGACCCTGCCCCTGCCACAACATTTGCACATTTGGATGCTACTACCGTACTTTCCAGAGGATTAGCTTCCAAGGGTATTTATCCAGCAGTAGATCCTTTAGATTCAACCTCGACTATGTTACAACCTCGGATCGTTGGCAACGAACATTATGAAACTGCGCAAAGAGTTAAGGAAACTTTACAACGTTACAAAGAACTTCAGGACATTATCGCAATTCTTGGCTTGGATGAATTATCGGAAGAGGATCGTTTAACTGTAGCAAGAGCAAGAAAAATTGAGCGTTTCTTATCACAACCGTTCTTTGTGGCAGAAGTTTTTACTGGTTCTCCAGGCAAGTATGTTGCTCTTGCGGAAACTATTAGGGGATTTTCAAATCTTTTCTATTTAGTAGTCTAAGTTTCTCGATGAGGATAATTAATTCGGTCGTTGTGGTCGGACTCTATTATGGATTTCTGACTACATTCTCCATAGGTCCCTCTTAGATCTTCTTTCTCCAATCTTGGATTAGGGAAGAAGGAGATATTCGCGACTACTGGCGATTTCATTATGGCAATTACATCTGAAAGTGATTTGTATACTTTATTGTGACCATCCCGCGTCGGTTGCCCGCGGGACCCACTATCAAGAAGTGTATCCACGGCTTCTTGTACCAATTTTTCCTGGCACATTACTAAATCCAGACCGCCGGGAAAAGCATGAAAAAAAGGCTCGAATGGTACGATCCCTCCGTCACCCCAGAATGAAAGGGGTGATCTCGTAGTTCTTGGTCTGTGAAGATGCGTTGTTAGGTGCTCCATTTTCCCATTGAGGACGAACCTCAACCTGTGCTCGAGTGCTCGAAATAATCGAGCACGGGCTTTTTTGGTCAAAACGTATCTTGTATTTATCACTTTATCATGAGTTATTTTCCTTGGTTAACAATACTTGTTGTTTTGCCGATATTTGCAGGTTCATTAATTTTCTTTTTACCTCATAAGGGAAACAAAGTCGTTAGGTGGTATACTAGGAAGGGTTAAGGATTTACCCGGTGTGAGATATCGCATTATTCGAGGAACCCTAGATGTTGTCGCAGTAAAGAATCGTCAACAAGGGCGTTCTAGTGCGTTGTAGATTCTTATCCAAGACTTGTATCATTTGATGATGCCATGTGAATCGCTAGAAACATGTGAAGTGTATGGACCGACGAAGTAATGTCACTCGACTATTATCAACCTGACTGCAATCTTTTTCTGTCGGTAAGGATTGCACCAGAGCACCTTCTACTTCTAATAGGCCATGAACTATAGATAGAGAAGAATCATTCTGAGCTTTCTTTTGTAATTCCTCGCATAAGGACTCCGAAAATACCAGGTCCCCACCTACACAAGCAAATTGTTGATAAAACTCCAAAATAGCTTTTTCTTTTGACTCAATCCTCTTCTTCTCCTTAGCAAGTTATTGGGCGTTCTTTTAATGGTTTCTGTGCCAACAGGCTTATTGACAGTACCTTTTCTAGAGAATGTCAATAAATTCCAAAATCCATTTCGCCGCCCAGTAGCTACGACCACCCACAACAATGACAGAACGCCCCGAGTAATCGACCCGTTTCCCAAGCAGAGTCTCGCGAAACCTTCCCTCTTTACCTTCAATTACATCTGAAAGTGAAGCCTAGGAGAGCCGCCGACTCCAACTATCGTCCATGTATGATCCATACTAGATCTGACCAACTGCCCATCCTACCTCCTCTACCTTTTTGACAGCCCATCTTTTTGTCTCAGTAGAGTCTTTCAGTGGCATGTTTCAGTCCTCGCGTGGCTGAAGCTGAAGCAGCTACTTTCGAAGTAACAGAAAGAAAAGCAACGACTGGAGTGGGGGAGTCAGAGTCGAAAAGAGGATTCCTCGCTTCTTTCTCTCATGCAAAACCGTGCAGAAATTGCAATTTTTACTTCAATTTTTACTTCAATTTTTCTATAAAGTTGTTTCCGATTCACCAAACCAATTCTTATCTCTTTCTGAAAGAATAAATAAAAAGAATAAGAAAAAATACTGAAATCCTTAATTTTTCCAAAATTTATCTCATTTCTTGCATTTTCATAACTCGTGAAATGCCGAGTAGGCACAAATTCCCCCAATTTGCGACCTACCATAGGATTTGTTATGTAAATAGGTATATGTTCCTTTCCATTATGAATCCCGATTGTATGGCCAACTTGCAGTTGCTACAACTATATGACACATCTACTCATTTATGATAGAGGTATTTATTCATATAGTGACTGTTTCTTAGTTAGGATCTCGACAATACGAAGCTATATCTATCTCTGAGGTGTTTGGGTTTTGCAAAACTCCATAGACATGCAGAAGAGAAATGCTATCCCCACTCCGACCAAGATAGAACTTTTACCAAAAGTTTATTGTGATCTTTTTGTTCAAATAACAATTAAGGTGCGCTTGGAAGAAGAACTAGGAGAAGGAAAAAATATAGCGATAGTTTTATTCTTCGTCGCCGTAAGTAAATACGTAACTAGGAATATGGAAAATTGCATTTTTGGAATTTGCGTTTTTTTTATCGGGACGATAACTCTGAAAAGCAAGATTTCCTATCTTTTCTTTTAACTCAGGGGAAATACGATCGGGCGGCGCTAATTCGAATCCCTCGGGCAAAATAAGAACTAGCTGTTTTTTCATTAATTGCGACTTCCTCAGTCTTAGTAATTAGTGTACCCCTGTGTAGCTTGTTATATGGGTCGTGAGTGGGAACTTAGTTTCCGTCTGGGTATGCGTCCTTGGATTGCTGTTGCATATTCAGCTCCTGTTGCAGCTGCTACTGCTGTTTTCTTGATTTACCCTATTGGTCAAGGAAGCTTTTCTGTAACCAATTAGGTTTACGACGAAACCTAGAAATCGATCACTGATCCAATTTGACTACCTCTACGGGATAGACCTCAACAGAAAACTGTTGAGTAACGGCAGCAAGTGATTGAGTTCAGTAGTTCCTCATAGGAAAAAACTTTCCACTTTCCTAAACTAAGGACGGGAAATAAGAAGGTGAGCATATCTTCTAAATTAATAATACTCAACTCAGCCCTTCCTAGAATGGGGTATCGCGGTAGGGATTGCAATTTTTCTCGCATTTTCATTTTTTCACTCAAACTCAAGGGAGAAACTTTGCTTCTTATCTTTTTTTTAAAGATTGACGAATCAAATGATATTTCTGTTCTAATTTCTGCCGCTTCTTCTCCCTCTTTTATGCAGGTTTCCACTTTAAGCAATGATTTTAGAATCCGATTCAATAGAAAATGAGAAAATATGCAAACAAAATAGAAGAAACCATGGGACCCTTTTCTATCAGATAGGAGGGGCTCTTGTACAAAATAGACTTACTAAGTAATAACCCCATATAATCTATGGCCTAAGACGATTCCAAATAGAAAAACTTCAATCATTTCGATTTGTTCGAGGGGATAAAAAAAGAGGTACGATCTATCCCTAAATAGTACTCTAAATTATCCACGAATCTCAATGGGAAAGAAGCATAAAGTAAGTAGACCTGAATCCTTTAATGATGCCTCTATCCGCTATTCTGATATATAAATTCGATGTAGATGAAATTGTATAAGCGAATTTTTTTTATTTCCTTATACTTAGACCACGCTCCTTTAGGCTCTTTAAATTCCGTGGGTGGCGTAGCTACCGAGATCAATGCAGTTAATTATGTCTCTCCTAGAAGTTGGTTATCAACTTCTCAAACAGGGATTCGCAAACAAAAAGGGGAATTCGTAGTCACTTTTTCCTGTCGCGTAAAAAAAAAGTCTTTACGCGAGAGCAATAGAGGTTGGGATACATCTATCTTTTCTGAGCAACCTCTTTTGTGTATAAGCGAATTTTTTTATTTCCTTATACTTAGACCGCTCAAGACAAGAATTTTTCGCTATTTACGATTTCATATTCTTGTTACTAGATGTTCTATAGGAATAAGAAGAAATCGCAACTCCTTTGCGCTACACATAAAATTGGATTTCGCAAATCCTGTCATCCCTACCTATTACTTCTTTCTTCTTTATAGGCAGTAGCGACGAGATCAATTAAAGTAAAGTGGGTATAACTTGAATTTGTGGAGACTATACGTACGTGAGATACATTAGGAATAGAAAAAGATTTTCTTTTTGAATGAATGAAAGCGCTCTTAGTTCAGTTCGGTAGAACGCGGGTCTCCAAAACCCGATGTCGCATCAGAAACAATCTGGGACGGAAGGATTCGAACCTCCGAGTAACGGGACCAAAAACCGCTGCCTTACCACTTGGCCACGCCCCATTTCGGGTGCTCCTAAGTGATAAAAGAAAGAAGAACTCGTCTTCTCTCTTTTTTGATTACCTTCCTCGCGTATGTATAAGACCGAATCCACGGTCATTTAGGGGCCTTAGCTGGTGATCCGGGCTGTTTCCCTCTCGACGATGAAGCTTATCCCCCATCGTCTCACTGGCCGACCTTGACCCCTGTTATTTTTGGGTCATATCTAGTATTCAGAGTTTGCCACGATTTGGTACCGCTCGCGCAGCCCGCACCGAAACAGTGCTTTA